>CM050446.2:141723722-141751222 GCA_027563935.2 Costus lasius
TGGATTCAGTATCTACAATAACTAAGCTAATATGAAAGAGAGGGAAAGAAATGAAGTTTCAGATGAAAGATATAGTAACCCATGAGACGACAGAGATCGTCCTTTATAAACCCAATAGTTAAAGGATACAGTCGTGTAACAGTAACAGTGCAACACAGCCTCAACCATTTGAGTCTGGGTTGGTTACAATTTGCCTCAAAGTAATAAACCCAATAGTCAAGGGATACAGTCGTGTAACACAGCCTCAAGCATTTGAGTCTGGGTTAGATACAATTTACCTCAAGTAATTTGGGCTAGTTTTGCTTTGTCCTACGTAGTTCTACATATGGCACTTAACCCCATGTAGTTTCCCTCAGTTCTTCAGGCTTGAGCTTTAGAATGGCCTAAAGAGGCGGCAAAACAAAGATGAACCAGACTAGCACAGTCAACGTTCCACAAAATAAATAGAAAGGCTAAGGGTCATATTTGAATATTGCATCAAGAAGAATGTATAATAAGCTAAAAAGTGATCCAACCAAAATGCGGTTTATGTGATCGAGTCAAAGGCATTCCATCGCTTAGTGGCGGACTAGGAGTCTAGGAAAACCATATATTAGGGCTGGGCGAGAGAATTGAAGTATAAAACAAGGAGTTTAGCTTCTCGAGCATTCAGGCTAAATAATACACATCACAAATATACTGAACATTTTCAAGCCTATCTGCAAAAGGCAATAAACTTGCATTGTATTGTCGTTGGCCACAATCAAGACAGCCGAAGGAGATCTAATAAACTCAACAGTCATCCATCTGATCCGAACATCACTTGCTTGGAGGGAGTTCTCTGTTCATTAGATATTTGGTGGGAGTGCCTGTCCTCTGTTCACCCTCCAGGGACCCCAGTAGAACTTTGGCCTCATGAGAGGCACTGCTTCACCTGGATGTTCTTCCCAATACTTTTCCTGCCCAAGCCGTGAAATAAACTTATGTCAAGCCAAAGTAAAGATCTTAAACTCTGCTAGTCACATATTATAATATGAAGGCAAACACATAAGTAGTCTTTTGTACAAGAAGTTCAATGTATTAATCCAAATTGTCAATCAATTCATGTAATTGCTAAAGGTCAAGCAAGAATGATATCTTTGCTTCCTCAGTAAAACTCTAAAAACAAGCCCAAACTAAACCTCCAATATATTGACTCTGAATCTGGTGGAAAAATAGAAATTGCCGAGTCATGGCAGACACGGCTGTAAGATTATCCTGTACGTAGTGGATGAATAGCATTAGTATAACCATGAAACTAAGAATTACAAAACCCAATTGCATTTAAGAATTGAAATGTAGATTATTGATCCCTAACTCTCGTTTAGTATTACCAAGACAAAGTTCAATTCTCATACCGAGCCGTGTACAAGGCAGCTACCGGATAGGTTACACAAACATCCAATTCGTGAAAAAGAGACATGCTGAAGATTTCAATCAAATAACTGTTCTTTTCTCCCTCTGGAATTAGGAAACCTTCACCAAGGGCAACTAAAGAAAGAGCCCTTTAGGGTTGATTCCTTAGACAAGCATTAGAAAGTTCTAGAAATATAATAAGAGCAATGCTCGAACAATCAATTGTCATTCAACATATTAAAAAAAAACAAAAGAAGCCGAAAATTACAAACAGGGAATAATAGACACCTTGAAAGAGACCAAAATATTTTGATGTTAACCGACGAAGGAAAGCATACCTTATGGAGCTGCTCAGTTATGGCTGATCCTATAACCCCTGTATAGAATGCAGCGACATAGGTTGTGATAAGAGGGGCAAAGGATTTCGGGCGCCTGTAAGGCTCGATCATGTCCCAAAGGAATGTCTTTTCCCATTGGTAAAACTGCCGGTCAGCATACATCCTCCAAAATCTGGTTGCCATTTGTAAGGTTTCGATCTTGCTTTGCAACGTAGGAACAGGGAAACCCAGAAAATATAGTGAGTCGCAATGAATGGAGTGCAATCAATCACAAAAACAATAGAATGTTTAAACTGAATAATTTAAGAACCAATTTAGTATGAACAAAGAATACAAATTCTGATAATAGAATATTATTGTGTATTCAATGCCGCTTGTAAGAAAATCTTGAAATTTATAGGAATTCAGAAAAAAAAAATCTAACCTTAGCAGTAATTGTCTTGCATTATAGGTCAAATCTACTAGGACCCGTGACCCAATTAGGTTAACTCAAACACGACCCGAATATTAATCAAGTCAATATACTCTAACCCAAACACGACATGTATAACTCATTTAGTAAACCAGTTGTATAGGTCAACCCAACACGACATGTATAACTCATTTAGTAAACAAGTTGTATATTAGCTTTACCAATTTCCTTATTCATTTATATACCCGACCTGACACAACCCATTTAATAATTGGGTCCCATATATGTTAGTCTAATCTTATATTTTTCAATCATTTAGATATAATTACTTAAAAATGCATATAATAATTTGTTATGTTCAAATGTTCAACACTTATAAAAATAAAGACTACAAAATGTTGTAAATTACTTACTAATCACAATTAAAAAAAATAAATCATCTACAAACCACGTGTCCATGAGAACCATAACCATTATGAATATCAAAAAACCTAGTAAGATTCAACAACATCAAAAATACAGTTTAAATTATATTCAAGCAACAATATGATTCAAATAATAATCATAAATACCATCGAAACACCATTAAAAATAAAAATAAAAAATGATACAAATTATCTACTAAATACTAATCACAACTAAAAAAATAAATCAACTACAAACCACATGTCCACAATAAGCATAACCATTATAAATATCAGCAAATAAATTCAACAACATTAAAAAATACAATTTAAATTTACAATTATGAATCAACTGTAGATCATAAGATCAATGTATGAATCTTACAAATGATAATGTTTTAAATGCAATTGACAAAGAATGCATTTCAAAAGACATTTTAATGCAACAACATGCATGAGTAAATGAAGCTATATTTGATACAATAAATGAGTCATCTAACAATTGGTACAATAACAAGGAGAATTTTAATGCAACAATATGTTAAGAGCTCATAAAATATCAGTAAGCTATATTTTTGCAATACATACAGTAGTAATGAGATTGAATATTTTTGAATGATAATTTGAGTCTTACACACTGAACAGGATCAGCCAAATGGGTGAAAGAGTTTGAAGAATGGGCAAAAGGGCTTTAGGCGTAGGTGGAGAACAACCGTAATTGATGGGCATCAAGCAAACAAGTCCGACAGGATGTTTGGCGAAGAGGAATTGAGGAAGTAAGCCGGAATCAAAGAGGAATAGGCGATGGCGAATTGCGAACGGACATTGGCGTTCAGGTGAAGAGGCGACAACGGCTAGACAAAACTCGAAAGTGAATAAGAATTAGGGTTATCAGTTTAGTCAAAATCCGAAATCCCAAACGGCAAACCGCAAACATGGGTGCAGAAACTAGGGTTAACAATAACACAGTTCATTATCACGTGAATTTGGGCCACTGAGTGAGCTGCTGAATGTAACTTATATCTGGACCTAGCAACTGGGCCTATAAAATATAAACATAAAATAATTGGGTTAAATAGCCCAATGACGTGACAAATTAATTTTAGGTTATAAATAGACTGACCTGACCACACCCAATCTCGGTTTAGGTCAAATTTTGCCAACTCTAACACAAATTAGATAGGGTATTTTACCGTGGTTCATGATGTCCGGCTGAACTAGGTGCAGTTATTCGACCCGGGTTCGCAGTCCAATCAACTGAATCTGATTTGCACCATTTTTCTCTAATTCTTCCACCTAATATAAGCACATTTTTTGAAATTTTAATTTATGCTTTTCTTATATATCTTTATTGTGGTTGAGTACTTTTATGCTGCGTGCTAATGTCTCTACCTTATTAATTTTGTTTATCTAATATCTCTGATTCACTTCGTACAATTTAAGATTCAGCATTTTAAAATTATGAGATTGTGAATTATGAGATACAATCCTGGGTCAACCAAAAGCAATGAGATACATTCAAAATTTACACGCCGGCTCCACATGTAAAAGAAGGAGATTTGAGAAAGAAGATTCAGCAACCAGACAGATATATGTATACATCTATCAGCTCACGGGTTGAGAATGTGAAGCACAATGAAAACTAGAAAATTGAAATAGAACAACAAAATGCATCTCTGTTATTTAATAATTAGACTAACGAAATGTATCAATTCCAGCACCAACAGAGACAGGCCCGAGCATCTCAGGGAACGAATCAAATGGGCAAAAATGAAGAGACCTATTGATCAAATTAAGAAGCATTAACCACATTAAAAAAAACGTAAGAATCAACATAAGATAACATAAACATCTTATATTTTAAAAAAAAGAGAATACAATACTTCCAGCAATTGAGGAATTAAATTGTTTTTCTTCCGCTCTGAGCACTAATGAGTAACTGATCCATGTCACATCTAATAGCATTGGGCAATCATGATTGCTTACATTTAAACTTAAATACCGCCAGTTAATAAAATCAAGAGAACGAGTGAAGTAGATTTAAAACAAATTGACAACTACCAAGAAGCAGCAAAGAAGAAAAAGAGTTGTTCCTTTTTATCTCATGTTCTAAACAATTATCAACAGAAACCACAACCCTTTCAAAGGGTACTCAGAAAAAATAAGCAAAGTTTCACAGTTCACCCTCGATTGCATAATCAAATTCTAGTGGTGGCAAAACATCATAAATACAACATCTAGGGTGGAGATGCTCCAAAATATTAAACAAGTTAACCACAAAGAAGCAGCAAAGAAGAGTAAACTAAAGTCTTATCTTCCCATAAGATCATGGAGATTGAAGCACATGATATAGAGCAAGCGTAAGCTAATAATATCAGGAATTTGTTCTAACTGTAAAACTGTTTTAAAAAAATAAATAAGGGTTACCAAAACTGTAAAACAAAAATGTGCATACCCAGTGGACTGTGGTCGATAAAAGTTGAAGACAAGGAGGAGGAGACGACTTTGGTTAAGAGTCACTTCGACAGTAGACGACGTGTTGAAGATGATTAGAACAGTAGTCACAAATGACAAGACAAGACGTTATCATCGCTTGGCTGCTTCGAGTGGGGCGAGAGTGGAGAATAGGCAAGCGGCGCAGCGGCAAGGAGTCAACAAAATTAGGGTTTGAACTTTGGACGACATCACGAGAAGGACGAAAGCAGAGAGACGGCAGGAAGCGCAGGGGCAAATGGCAGAAGGCTATTGAAGAGCGGGATAGGAGTCGGCCGAAAGGTCTGAGTCTAGGGCTGGTTGGGGTCAGGTACCCGACCTGTTTACACACAATTCGTATACCCATTTACCTGGGATGAGTTGAAATTAGATAGGATCAAATTTTAATCGAATTCAATTTTACGGTCTTCAGTGGAGGGATAGAAAACAGGAAGAAAAAGAAAACATGATAGAAAAAAAAATGAGAAAAAAAATAATATTTATTTTTCTCTCTTTTATTTTACTAGGATTGCTGGAAGGAAAGAAAATAGAAAATATTATTATTATTATTTAAAAAATAAATATAAAAAAATAAAAATTGACTATAAAATAGAAATATATTTGGTACAAATACATTGACAATTTATTATAAAAATAATTATCTTATAAAATTATTAAAAATTTCGACAACGTTTTTGCAACATCCACGTACAATGCAAAGTTTAACATAGATAATCAATACATGACATAGATAATCAAAATGTAACATAGCAAATTTCAGAAAATAATTCAAACACAATAAAATCAAACAACGTCCACATACCAAATCTAATATAAATCAAACACCAACAAAATCCACATACCACTAAGGCCTAAAAATACTATGCATTCAAGAAAAAAGAAATTTCTCGATATTTAACATTATGAGCTACCAAATACAAAAACGTTGTCACTCTCTCCTGAATATATTATTTTTGGTTTCTCAAATTCAAGTAGTGCTTTGTAATAGCTCACATAAATGCTTGAAAGCATTCACATTCTTATGATATTTTGACAAATTTCATCGGAAGTAGTTAAATTTTTTAAAATTTCTTTTCGTATGTTATCTCCGCATTCCTAACTCTCTCTGAATGGTTTATCCAAGTATGTTGATTTATAAATTTCTCAAGTGAAGTTTCAACATGTCTTTCCTACTTAGTAGGACCATGATAATACCTATGATTAAATTTTTAATGAGTAAATAAATCAATAAATACGAATGATAAAAAGACTAATTGGAGGATTAACTATAAGGCTAAAACATGTCTCATATTAGGTCAAAACAGGGGAACTATTAAGCACAGTAGATAGAAACTATGAGCAAAAAAGATTAGCACTGTGAGCAAAAAGTTTCAGCATACATTCAGGTCCTTTTGGGTAACTATTTTATCTATTCTGCGGTTTGTGTAACTATCAGATGCGTATTACATTACTAACCAGATTTTTCATGCAAGGAGATGAACATGTATAAGCGATGATCATTTGACAAAGTTATGCACCGAATACATCTAAAAATTGACTTCTTGTAACACAACAACACTACTTTATATTATTTGTTTTCACGTTGCAGGTGACACAATCGTGAATGCATAAGTCCGACTGATGCTAACTATTCATTTTTCTTTGTCTTTGCTGTCAGAAGTTTCCAATCAACGTAGATAAACATGTGAATACACCGCTGAACACGCATGTGAAATCAAAATAGTGAAAACATTTTTCTGTCTTTGTCTTTGATGAACATTAAGATGAACACACCGCTAAACACACATGTGAAATCAACTATCGGAAGGAGAAGCTGTTATCTGTAGATAGAGGAGAAGCTACCGCTGGAAGAGGAGATCTGCCGCCGGAAGGTGGTTCCGGAGGGAGAGGAGAGGCCTGGGAGGGCGTCGGTGATGAGGGAGAGAAACGAGGTCTGGGAGGGCGTAGGAGGGGAGAAGCACCGTTCGGATGGAGAAGTGCCGCCAGAAGGCGATTCCGGAGGGAAGAGGCGATGTGGGAGGGCGTCGGCGACGAGGGAGAACTAGGGCTTCGGCGACGAGGGAGAGAGGCGAGGTCTTGGGGGCGTCGGCGAAGAGGAAGAGAGACGAGGGTATCGGGAGCGATAGAGGGTATAGAAGGATTTTGTTTCTCCGTCAGAGAAATATTTGGGAGAAAAAATTTCTCAAATTTCTCTTTTTTATCTTTCCAATAAAACAAAAGAAAAACTATAATTTTTTTCTTTTCCCTCCGGCCCTCTATTAAAACAAGCTGACGGCCCTATTTTTTTTAGGGGAAGAAAAATATGGTGAAAGAAAAAAAAAAGGTAAAAAATAGAGAGAAAGAAATGAACTCATGTGAGTTGCAGCTGAGCACATGAAACAGAGGAGAAATGAGATAGTAGCGACAGTGGGGAGGTGGCAACGGTAGGCGAGCTCGTGGCGGTGGGGAGGCGGAAGTTGGGAGGCGAGTTCGCAGAGGGGACAGCAACGGCAGGTGAGTTTGCTAATGGCGTAGCTGCAACTCCACTGGTGGGCCTTTCAACTTGCTCAAGCATGGACACATACGAGGCGATGAATCGAAGCTTGGACCCGGAGAACGCCCACAAGATTATGGGGCTTCTCCTGCTGCAGGAGCACAGCTACCGTTGCCATTGTCAGAACCAATGTTTCCGTGCATGCCCCTCTCCCCTGCTTCATCGAAGATGCCTCCTCCCCCTTACCACCCTCGACGCAGCCACCTTCCTTGACGCCTCCAGTGGAGCTGCCTTTCCCCGAGGACGACCTCCTCCCCGTCCTCCGCTACCTTTCGTCGTCGCTAAATCCTTCGCATGCCATGTCCTGGCACAGCCATCGTACGCGGGGGGACCTCCACCTGGATGTCCTCGGAAAACAGATCTCGATAGGCAACACCGCCATGAGCAGTTGGGCAGAACGATGTTTGGGTAGAGGTGGCCAACGGGCCGGGCCGGCCCGCACGGCCCGGCACGACGTGGGCCGGGCACGGCACGGCACGTCAACGTGCCGCGGGCGGACCGTGGCCTGACTCAGGTAGGGCTGGGCCGGGCGCAGGCGTGCCGGGCCCGCGCCTCCTCCCCACTAGAGCTCTTCCAATCGCCCTTCTCCCCTCGCTAGAGCTCCTCAGTCGCGGGTTGCCGTTTGAAGCCCCTCCTCCCCAAACATAGAGGTGGCCATGGGCCGTGCCCGAGCCCGCCTCGGCCCAGTTCCTAGCGGGGTTTCACATCGTGTCGTGCCTGGCACGACACGGCAGGAAAAATGCTGGGCCCGGCATGGCCCGCGGCCCGATTAGGCATGCACGGTTCCGCCGGAGAGTGAGCACGGATCCGGCATGCGGGCCAGCACAGCCCGCGAGCTGACTTCGGCACGCGGGCCGAATACGGCCCAACGGGCCAAATGCCAAATGAGGAATGGGCCGTGTTGGGCCGTATTCGGAACGCAAGCCGTGTTTGGCCCGGCCCGATTGTGAAAATTTACATATTTATCCCCTATTTTTAATTATTAAAAGGGAAAAAATGGTAATTTTATAACATAAAGACAATTATATCCCTAACTTTTAAATTTTTTTAAACCGTTATAGGGCTATTTGAGTAAAAACGCATGCTCAATTCGAAAATTCCGACCGTTACCGCCCAAATACCCGTGCCGTGCTCATGCCGGCCCGCGTGCCGTGCTGAGCACGTACCCGTTCCGTGCTAGGCCCGGGGCGTGCCGGCCCAGCCTGACCCGAGTTGGGCCACGGGCAGCCCGCGGCACGTTGACGTGCCGTGCCGTGCCCGGCCCACGTCGTGTTGGGCCGTGCGGACCGGCCCGGCCCGTTGGCCACCTCTACCCAAACATCGTTCCGCCCAACTGCTCATGGCAGTGTTGCCTATCGAGATCTGTTTTCCGAGGACATCCAGGTGGAGGTCCCCCCGCGTACGATGGCTGTGCCAGGACATGGCATGCGAAGGATTTAGCGACGACGAAAGGTAGCGGATGACGGGGAGGAGGTCGTCCTCGGGGGATACCAAAAGAGAGGAGGGGGTATTTTTATGCAAAAATACTTAAAAGCAGAACAAAGAGGTGCTAACTATTATTCATATAAGAGAAACACTTACAGAGAACACAAGACTAGAATCGCACACTGACTGAAGGCGGAATGCTATATATCTTACAACACTAGAGCTCTCCTTATATAGACAGAGGGGAGAGAGCTTTCTTACATATTAAGAAAACATCTTGCCTCTTCAGAAAAGAGGAAGGTAAAGGACACTAATAATTCAGAGCATCTTGCCCTTACAGAAAAGGAGGGACTAAAGTAGTACAAAAGGCATCTTGCCTCTTCACAAAAGCTAAAAAAACTGCCCTTTCTGAAAAGGGTGATGACGTGATTCTTGAGGAGAGAATCTGACCCTTCACATGATCTGGGGACCACCTTAATCATCTTGAATGGCTTCAAGGATGTAGTCATCAGCATCATCCATATGGTGATCCTGACGTCCATAATCTTTCAGCTCTGTTATTAAAGAGCCTTCATTTTTTACTTGTTGGAGATGCTCATGCTGTCCTGGATGCGTGATAAAATGTGAGGGGAAAGGGACATAAGTCACCTCATGTTCATCATCCACATATACCTTGACGGTTTTATCTTCGGCCATAAGAAACGAAGGATAGAGAATCCGGTATTCTTTGGTCATCGTATAATTACGCCAGAGTAATATTTGTTGTTCCAAAGGCTGGTCTTGAACTCTAAGAAGTTCTCTCTGGAAAGAATAGTGGTCCCAAAAATCTGGGAGCCAATCCTGTTGTAACTTAATTAACACTTGGTGTTTGGCATCACTAGGATACCCTAAAAACCATGGAGGACAAGTGCTAATATTTAGGTCCAGATACCCATGGAACCTGTGATACTTGTACATGTGGTTAATACAATATTTGAGTCTCCAGGGAAAAGAGACTATTTTGTCCAGATGGAGCGCATGAACTACTAGGCGATCCAAGAGTCCATATTGGAAAAGATCCAGGAGAGAAACTGGTATTCCCATGACTATACAGTCTTGCCATTCTGCTAAATCGATGGCTGCTTTTATAATAGTGAACCCCTTATGGCAGTGACAGTGGGGTTCATCAGGATGCTGGTTTTCTCGAAACAAAGAAACCATTGTAAGATGGAGACCTCTTGGTCTCGTTGTTTTATTCAGAGCTATCTGCTGAAGTAGGCTGACCATTTCTATGAACTTCTGATGCTGTTTGGCTTTCACAAGTTCATAAATATGTTGCTGGGCTGGAAACAGCTGTGGTGGAATTCTGGTTTGGGCTTGGGCCCATTGATTTTCTAGTTCTGTTTGCCAGGTTGTGGTATACAGATCTAGCCTTTGTTGGAGTTCTGTTTTCTCAGCTTCAATAGTTGAGAGTTTTGCTTTTACTTGGCTTAACTCTTTCTCTAGTTCAGAAATTTTTAATTCTTTCCCAATATAAGCCTCCAAGGTATGAGGCTCTAATTTTACTGGTGATGATATTGCTGGTGAGGACAACGTCTTCATGTATCTGAGGGCCTGGAGATGCCCGGCCAGTGTATTCATAGCCGTAAGAAACCCGGCACTGTGGTGATCCTTCCAAAGTAAATCAAGGATCGTTCGATCATGACCAGTCAAAGCTGTATAGTGTCTAGGTACTCGAAAGAGGAACATTGGTGTTTTTTCTTCTCCATCTTGTACAGTTTTGGCAAAAGAAATTCCTTCTGTTACCATAGGTGTTGGGCTCTGGGCCACTTTCTTGGCCTTTTGGGCCTGCTTTACGCTTGGGCTAGAAGAACTTGCCATTTCCTGCATAACAACTGTATTTCAGTTTTAATTGCATAACCCAAAGGTTATTGTTTGATAGCCCTTAGGCTGTTAATGAAGTCTCTTCAGACTTATTCATTTGGCCTTTGTAAAAGGTCATTTGGCCTTTGTAAAAGGCGTGATAAGATGTCAGATATGACATTATTTTTTCCTCTGATATGTTCAAAGGTAATTCTGTATGCATTATTAATGCAGTGATCTGTAAATGAGAGCCATCTCTTTTGTGAGATTCGCTTCTCATTTTTTGTATGGAAGAATTTGACGATTGCTTCACAATCAGTTCTTACCAGTATTTCCTTTTTATTTAGTAAAAAGAGTCTAAAAGCATCTAAGCCGTAACAAACAGCTAAGAGCTCTTGATCAATACTGCTTGTGACATTTTTCTCACGAAATTTGCCAGAAGCATATCTACAAATTACTTCTACTTCTGTAGAGTATTTATGGGGTTTTCGGAGGAGGATGGCTCCCCACCCATATTCACTTCCATCTGTTTGAACAATGAGATAATCATTATCCAATGGTAATTTAAGCAAAGGTAGTGTTTCCACTAGTTGCCTAATTTTGTCAATCTGTTTATAGTCTTCTGTGTTAAATTTTTTAACACCAGTAAGGCTTAATTTTGAGTAGAGAGGTCCACTCAATTTGTGTAGATCTTTTAAAAAGGGTCTAGCATAATTGATAAGTCCCAAAAATTGCTGGAGGCTTTTAGTATCTGTTACCTCAAGGGTTTTTATTTTAGAAGCAATATGGGGTTGGAGTTTGATAATTCCATGCCCAATTTCTACTCCTAAATAATCAATGTTTTTTCTATAAAATTGGGATTTTTGCCCAGAGACAATTATCCCGTTTGTATAGAATTTTTGTAATACAAGCTTTAAATGACTTGTATGTTCTTTTTCTGTTTTGCTGTGTACTAGAATATCATCTATGTACACGCAAACAAATTCTTGGTAAGGTTTAAAAACCTCATCCATTTTCCTTTGGAATACTGCAGGTGCAGTTTTTAGTCCAAATGGCATAACAAGCCATTCAAAACTTCCTAATGGACAGGTAAATGCCGTCCATGGTATTGATTCTTCTGCCATACGGATCTGCCAAAAACCCGATTTGCAGTCAAATTTTGAGAAGAACATATCTCCTTGTATAGAGTTAATTAACTCTGTTTTGTCTGGAATGTCATAACTATCATCTTCTAAATTATCATTAAGGCGACGATAGTCAATAACCATTCGGGATTTTCCTCTTACTTGTTCACTGTGTTTATTTACAATGAAAGCAGGAGATCTATGAGGAGATGTACTCCGTCTTATGACATTAAGGTTTAGGAGTTCCTTGTATAGAGAAAAACAAACTTGTTTGTACACTGAAAATCAAAGACCCTGGTTTTCGTATAACAAACAAGAAAATTGCAGCAACAAATGAAAACATTGCTGACTTTAAAATGCATATTGAGGAACTCCTAAACCTTAATGTCATAAGACGGAGTACATCTCCTCATAGATCTCCTGCTTTCATTGTAAATAAACACAGTGAACAAGTAAGAGGAAAATCCCGAATGGTTATTGACTATCGTCGCCTTAATGATAATTTAGAAGATGATAGTTATGACATTCCAGACAAAACAGAGTTAATTAACTCTATACAAGGAGATATGTTCTTCTCAAAATTTGACTGCAAATCGGGTTTTTGGCAGATCCGTATGGCAGAAGAATCAATACCATGGACGGCATTTACCTGTCCATTAGGAAGTTTTGAATGGCTTGTTATGCCATTTGGACTAAAAACTGCACCTGCAGTATTCCAAAGGAAAATGGATGAGGTTTTTAAACCTTACCAAGAATTTGTTTGCGTGTACATAGATGATATTCTAGTACACAGCAAAACAGAAAAAGAACATACAAGTCATTTAAAGCTTGTATTACAAAAATTCTATACAAACGGGATAATTGTCTCTGGGCAAAAATCCCAATTTTATAGAAAAAACATTGATTATTTAGGAGTAGAAATTGGGCATGGAATTATCAAACTCCAACCCCATATTGCTTCTAAAATAAAAACCCTTGAGGTAACAGATACTAAAAGCCTCCAGCAATTTTTGGGACTTATCAATTATGCTAGACCCTTTTTAAAAGATCTACACAAATTGAGTGGACCTCTCTACTCAAAATTAAGCCTTACTGGTGTTAAAAAATTTAACACAGAAGACTATAAACAGATTGACAAAATTAGGCAACTAGTGGAAACACTACCTTTGCTTAAATTACCATTGGATAATGATTATCTCATTGTTCAAACAGATGGAAGTGAATATGGGTGGGGAGCCATCCTCCTCCGAAAACCCCATAAATACTCTACAGAAGTAGAAGTAATTTGTAGATATGCTTCTGGCAAATTTCGTGAGAAAAATGTCACAAGCAGTATTGATCAAGAGCTCTTAGCTGTTTGTTACGGCTTAGATGCTTTTAGACTCTTTTTACTAAATAAAAAGGAAATACTGGTAAGAACTGATTGTGAAGCAATCGTCAAATTCTTCCATACAAAAAATGAGAAGCGAATCTCACAAAAGAGATGGCTCTCATTTACAGATCACTGCATTAATAATGCATACAGAATTACCTTTGAACATATCAGAGGAAAAAATAATGTCATATCTGACATCTTATCACGCCTTTTACAAAGGCCAAATGACCTTTTACAAAGGCCAAATGAATAAGTCTGAAGAGACTTCATTAACAGCCTAAGGGCTATCAAACAATAACCTTTGGGTTATGCAATTAAAACTGAAATACAGTTGTTATGCAGGAAATGGCAAGTTCTTCTAGCCCAAGCGTAAAGCAGGCCCAAAAGGCCAAGAAAGTGGCCCAGAGCCCAACACCTATGGTAACAGAAGGAATTTCTTTTGCCAAAACTGTACAAGATGGAGAAGAAAAAACACCAATGTTCCTCTTTCGAGTACCTAGACACTATACAGCTTTGACTGGTCATGATCGAACGATCCTTGATTTACTTTGGAAGGATCACCACAGTGCCGGGTTTCTTACGGCTATGAATACACTGGCCGGGCATCTCCAGGCCCTCAGATACATGAAGACGTTGTCCTCACCAGCAATATCATCACCAGTAAAATTAGAGCCTCATACCTTGGAGGCTTATATTGGGAAAGAATTAAAAATTTCTGAACTAGAGAAAGAGTTAAGCCAAGTAAAAGCAAAACTCTCAACTATTGAAGCTGAGAAAACAGAACTCCAACAAAGGCTAGATCTGTATACCACAACCTGGCAAACAGAACTAGAAAATCAATGGGCCCAAGCCCAAACCAGAATTCCACCACAGCTGTTTCCAGCCCAGCAACATATTTATGAACTTGTGAAAGCCAAACAGCATCAGAAGTTCATAGAAATGGTCAGCCTACTTCAGCAGATAGCTCTGAATAAAACAACGAGACCAAGAGGTCTCCATCTTACAATGGTTTCTTTGTTTCGAGAAAACCAGCATCCTGATGAACCCCACTGTCACTGCCATAAGGGGTTCACTATTATAAAAGCAGCCATCGATTTAGCAGAATGGCAAGACTGTATAGTCATGGGAATACCAGTTTCTCTCCTGGATCTTTTCCAATATGGACTCTTGGATCGCCTAGTAGTTCATGCGCTCCATCTGGACAAAATAGTCTCTTTTCCCTGGAGACTCAAATATTGTATTAACCACATGTACAAGTATCACAGGTTCCATGGGTATCTGGACCTAAATATTAGCACTTGTCCTCCATGGTTTTTAGGGTATCCTAGTGATGCCAAACACCAAGTGTTAATTAAGTTACAACAGGATTGGCTCCCAGATTTTTGGGACCACTATTCTTTCCAGAGAGAACTTCTTAGAGTTCAAGACCAGCCTTTGGAACAACAAATATTACTCTGGCGTAATTATACGATGACCAAAGAATACCGGATTCTCTATCCTTCGTTTCTTATGGCCGAAGATAAAACCGTCAAGGTATATGTGGATGATGAACATGAGGTGACTTATGTCCCTTTCCCCTCACATTTTATCACGCATCCAGGACAGCATGAGCATCTCCAACAAGTAAAAAATGAAGGCTCTTTAATAACAGAGCTGAAAGATTATGGACGTCAGGATCACCATATGGATGATGCTGATGACTACATCCTTGAAGCCATTCAAGATGATTAAGGTGGTCCCCAGATCATGTGAAGGGTCAGATTCTCTCCTCAAGAATCACGTCATCACCCTTTTCAGAAAGGGCAGTTTTTTTAGCTTTTGTGAAGAGGCAAGATGCCTTTTGTACTACTTTAGTCCCTCCTTTTCTGTAAGGGCAAGATGCTCTGAATTATTAGTGTCCTTTACCTTCCTCTTTTCTGAAGAGGCAAGATGTTTTCTTAATATGTAAGAAAGCTCTCTCCCCTCTGTCTATATAAGGAGAGCTCTAGTGTTGTAAGATATATAGCATTCCGCCTTCAGTCAGTGTGCGATTCTAGTCTTGTGTTCTCTGTAAGTGTTTCTCTTATATGAATAATAGTTAGCACCTCTTTGTTCTGCTTTTAAGTATTTTTGCATAAAAATACCCCCTCCTCTCTTTTGGTATCAGAGCTTCGTTACTGTTCCTCTACTTGATTGAACGGGAAAACGTATAAGTATGGAGTAATCCATGTTAGTATACGGAAGGCTCTAAGCCGATATAGTATGCTTGTTATTTCAGATAGGTTGTCGCATACTTTGTTTTTTATACACATCTAAAGATACCGGGGCTGCCTAAGCCACCATAGTTTAGAGAAAGAACTGAACTAAAGGGCCAATGGCTTGACATGCAAACGTCCACAGACGAGGAGCGTCACCGGGACATACAGCATGATTAACGACCATATAGCATGATGTTCTGTGACTTCTCTATACACATATGGTAAAGCGGTTGATATTAGAGGAAAACAAAGTATCCGAATGACCAGGAATCTATAGATAACAAGTATTACTAATCCTTAGAAAACCTTCTGTATACATCATAACATAGGACCATACAAGTATACGTGAGTACCTAGTAGATCTGTTTTCTTCAGTACCTGCTCATTTATTGTGTTTAACACATAGTCTTATGACACTTTTTACATATCAAGTCGAAAGACTTACAAAAAATTAAGAGATGGATATAAATTATCTATCTTTAAAGTTAGCTAAAAATTACTGGGAAACACAAGCTAATTCCCAGGCAACTAAACATAAATGCTATTTTCCTAAAGAAAATGGTAGGTACGGACATCAATTACATACTGAGAATGCTCAGTTAAACACAATAATTGATTTCCAAATCTCTCAGGCAGAAAGCCTTAGAGAATTTAATCATATATGTACTGAGCTATGGAAGACAGTACATACTGAAATGTTAACAAAGAATATTCTATTAAGAAATATTCATGAAAACCAAGAATACATCAAGAACCAGTATACATATCTGGTCACGATGGTAAAAGAGATCGAAAGATCTTTATTATTACAACAAAAACTCACAGCTGAGTTAAAAGAGATACTAGATAATCTCCATAGACAGTCAAAGGTTTTTGACTATCAAACCACAAAAACAGCCGCCCTTCTGGAAAAATTACAGAAAAATTCAGAAGAATGGTAAATCCAAATTCACCTCAACACAGTGGAATGGCGAACCTAACGCCTAACATACCTGTCCCTGAATGGCTTGATTCATTAGGCCATGATGAAGAATATCAAAAAATTCTAACAGAAACAGGAAATTACCTAGATAATCCTCTAGGTATTATTACTGATGATCCACAAGGTGCATCAGATAAACGTTTTGTTAGACAAAACAATTTTATCATTGCCTATTTAATACACTTAAATAAAAAACTAAATCTCATTTTTGCTAACGTAAAAATGAATACGGACACTTTAATTGCCCAACAAGAGATGATAAGATCTATCTCTACAATCTTGCTCCGGCAACATGAGGTAGTCGAAAATATGTTGGGTGTACAAGCCCAACAATACCAAAACTCAATTAATGAGTTAACTACTCAGTTACACAGGGTAGTACAGATGTCTCCAACACAACCTGGAACATCTCAAACCTCAGTGTCTACAAAACAAACCAGAAGTACTCAATTCCTTTGGAAATGAGCACAAGACCTTTCACAGGAACTTCAAATACTTTAACTGGAACTACAACAGTTAGAGAAAATAACCAAAATGAACGATTATCCATAAGTAATCCTATTCCAAATATCCTTAATAGGATTTTTGATGGACAAGGGATTCCAGCACAAGTTCTGGAAGAAGTTGTTGATATTGATCAACAATTTGAAGCCTACCAGAATAACAGATTACAAATTTTACGTCCGCAACTCTTATATAGGACAGGACCATTAAATCTTAGAACACAACTTCTAAGAATAACACGTGAAGAACATTTGTCTGTTACCACGGAACCAAGGAATCTCAAAATTATTTCACGGGATTCTTTAAATAAACTACGGTTATCAGGAAAAACATTAGCCCATATAGGGATGATAGTTGTTTCCATCAAAGGGCTAGCTCGTAAAAAGCTAGGAACTAAGGTTTTAATTGCAATCCTTGACAAAAGATGGAAATCTGATGCAAGGAAAGCATTAATTGCATGTATGGAAGTTGACATGACTGACAACAAAGGCATATTTTATTGTGCCCCAGATTTTCTCATAAGTATTAAAGACTTAGGAGAATTAGAAATCGGAATCCAAACAAGGGGATACGAAGATTTTTCAGGAGATTCTAACCTACTTATTGGATTAGGCTTTTTGGGAAAGCTAACAAATAATTCTAACACTGGATATAAACTCTATATCTCATCAGTTATAGATGCTTTGGCCAGTAAAAGAATTAAAATGATAAAACCTATGACTATCTCGCCAGAAGATCTTGGCGGATTAGACTGAAATATCTCCAAAAACTTGGAGCAAGAACAGATGCTTGTCCCCGAGGAAAGTATCATGTTCAAAAATTCTGATGATACTTATAACTTGAGATTTTCAAGTTATAAAAAGAAACAAGCTAATAATGATGATGAGGCTTCAACATCAGGTTTAGAAAAGTTCTTAGAACAATGATACTAGAAGACAATAGTCTTATAGTCTCTAAAGACTTAGACTTTACATTTGAGGAAATGATAAGTCTTGAAATTGCCCTTATTAATAAAGGACGATTACTTCCTTCGCATAAACTAGATTATGACTAGGAAGGTAATATTAGGGTGTGCCATTGTAACAATCCACAACCTAAAGAAATAAATTTTACTCAAGAAGAAGAAGACATAATAAATACCTTCTTAGAAACAGATTCAGATAATTCTGATACACAGAGTATCCAAAGTATTCCACAGAATCTGATGGATACAATCATGACAGGTCAAGAACAGGCTAGTAATGCTACCCCTGTGTATAATAATCCAGGACAAGCAGTAGCCTCAACAAGTACGGCTCAACCTAGTACATCGCATATAAGGAGTTATCCTATAGGACAACCTCCTCGAGAATCGTATAGTACCTATACACAATACAATGAAGAAAGGGAAGATAGGTGGTCTAGAGGAAAAAGACAACCCCTAGAAACCATAGATAGAAGAAAGCTTCTAGATGAAGGAAGAATCCTAAATCTAGCAGCCCATGATCCACAAACATGGAGTACAGTTCTTGATAACTGGGCCTCCATGGTATCAATGGAAGTGACCAAAATACTTGGAAACTTCACAGCAGAAGAAATGTATTCTGCTTTGGAAAACTTCCTAGGAGAAACAGCAAGAGCAATTTGGGAATCTTACAAACTAAATTGCCCTACAGATTTCCAACAGGATATTTCATTAGGGGTCAATCCTTATAATTTTACAAATCGTATGAAAATTATGATTTTAGGATCTAACCCAAATATGGGATTTAATGCCTAACAAAAAGAAGCAATTCGGAAGCTTGAAATAATCCAAATAAAAAATTGGAAATATATTAAACCATTCTTACAAGATTTTTTATATTATACTTGTAAGGCAGGAGCATATCATGATCAGGCCTTAGGAGAAAGGTTATTTTTAAAATTACCAGCTCCAATCGGTCATGAAATACATCAGGCATGGAATAGTGATCCTGAAAAGGCTCAACTTTCCTTAGCTTTAAACAATATTACAGCAAGAATACAATTTATCATAGATAGATTGGTAGAAAGATGTACTCGTCTAAAAGGAGATCGACATCTAAAAGGGGAATTTAGTTTCTGTAATGAACTATATACACCCCAAACATATGATAAAGAACATAAGATGACTCGGCAAGGGAAGTCTTCTAAAAAAGCCTCTAAAGGCAAGACCTCTAAGAGATATTTTCTTAGAAAATCAGCTGCAAAGAAACCTTACCTTGCAAAAGAAAAGCATGTAAGGAAATATAACCCTAAGCGGGATTATAAAAATAAGCTTTCATGCTTTACGTGTGGAAGTCAAAACCACTTAGCACGAGATTGTACTAAGCGACAGAATTTATATAATAAACACTCAATTTTAATTGATTGTGTGCAAGAAGATCTGCTCCATGTAGATGAATACATATCAGATACTGAATCAATATATAGTATTGTTTCTATCCCTGATATTATATCTACAAATGAGGACTCTGATAGTGAATTAGAAGAATTCACTTCAGATCTATTAACTAAGGCTGATCAACTTCAGTCTCCTTATGGAACTGAATACTTAGCAGACCCAATGCTCAACCAGCTTGATATGTTAAAACCATATCTTGAACACTTATGACTATGGAGCCTACTCCATATAAGATAATGACTCCAAAACTTATGCCACAACATGAGCATAAGTGGAAGGCTAGAAGTGGAAGTCAAGATCATCCTTGCATATACTGTTTCATGTTTCCTAGCATGGCTCTTCGCTTCCAATGTATTATATGCTCTACAGAGGCATGTAGATATTGTCTAGAGAAACAACAAATCTCATTACCCAGTTCTAGTCAACCTATACAAATAGGCCCAAGTAGAACTGAAATAATTGAACTTCGCATTTTACAACTGGAAAATGAAGTTTATAAACTCTATTAAGGAGCATATTAAGCCCAATAATAAATTTTGTTTTAACCAAACTAAGTGGTCGAAGACAGATTCGGCCAATATAGGTTGGTGGTGTATAATGAGCATTGCCTAGGGAAAAGGAAAGCTTATGTTTTGCCAAAATGTATTCGTACAAGAATAATTGGCCATCCATTTGTTCTGCATGGAATTTATCTGCAGGAGCAAGTGGAACATGATATGTGCTAGGTACTAAAGTCATGTCCAGAATAGTATTACTACATCCAGTATCAATTAAGGCTTGTATGTCCAATTTCCAATCAGAAATTTGGATAATACAATTGATTTTAATGGAATACAACCAAGAAGGTTGTACTGGCTTATGCAAAAAGTCTATTTGACGTTTTGACAAACATTCATTTGTATATTCTGTATTTTCATACAAGATCAGATTTTCATGTGTAGGAGGTATGGGGAGACTCCTTTTTTCTAACTCTTCTAATTTTTGAGAGAGTTTATAAACTTCATTTTCCAGTTGTAAAATGCGAAGTTCAATTATTTCAGTTCTACTTGGGCCTATTTGTATAGGTTGACTAGAACTGGGTAATGAGATTTGTTGTTTCTCTAGACAATATCTACATGCCTCTGTAGAGCATATAATACATTGGAAGCGAAGAGCCATGCTAGGAAACATGAAACAGTATATGCAAGGATGATCTTGACTTCCACTTCTAGCCTTCCACTTATGCTCATGTTGTGGCATAAGTTTTGGAGTCATTATCTTATATGGAGTAGGCTCCATAGTCATAAGTGTTCAAGATATGGTTTTAACATATCAAGCTGGTTGAGCATTGGGTCTGCTAAGTATTCAGTTCCATAAGGAGACTGAAGTTGATCAGCCTTAGTTAATAGATCTGAAGTGAATTCTTCTAATTCACTATCAGAGTCCTCATTTGTAGATATAATATCAGGGATAGAAACAATACTATATATTGATTCAGTATCTGATATGTATTCATCTACATGGAGCAGATCTTCTTGCACACAATCAATTAAAATTGAGTGTTTATTATATAAATTCTGTAATTTTTCCATAAGGGCGGCTGTTTTTGTGGTTTGATAGTCAAAAACCTTTGACTGTCTATGGAGATTATCTAGTATCTCTTTTAACTCAGCTGTGAGTTTTTGTTGTAATAATAAAGATCTTTCGATCTCTTTTACCATCATGACCAGATATGTATACTGGTTCTTGATGTATTCTTGGTTTTCATGAATAGTTCTTAATAGAATATTCTTTGTTAACATTTCAGTATGTACTGTCTTCCATAGCTTAGTACATATATGATTAAATTCTCTAAGGCTTTCTGCCTGAGAGATTTGGAAATCAATTATTGTGTTTAACTGAGCATGCAGAATTTGATGATTCTGTTCTTCCTGAACATTTAGAGAAAATCGAATCTGGTAATCCTGATGTGGATGACCTGATTAGACTTCTCGAAAAAGAAAAGATTTTTGGATCAAATCCCCAACAACATTGGGAGAAAAACAAACTTGTTTGTACACTGAAAATCAAAGACCCTGGTTTTCGTATAACAAACAAGAAAATTGCAGCAACAAATGAAAACATTGCTGACTTTAAAATGCATATTGAGGAACTCCTAAACCTTAATGTCATAAGACGGAGTATAATTCCATGCCCAATTTCTACTCCTAAATAATCAATGTTTTTTCTATAAAATTGGGATTTTTGCCCAGAGACAATTATCCCGTTTGTATAGAATTTTTGTAATACAAGCTTTAAATGACTTGTATGTTCTTTTTCTGTTTTGCTGTGTACTAGAATATCATCTATGTACACGCAAACAAATTCTTGGTAAGGTTTAAAAACCTCATCCATTTTCCTTTGGAATACTGCAGGTGCAGTTTTTAGTCCAAATGGCATAACAAGCCATTCAAAACTTCCTAATGGACAGGTAAATGCCGTCCATGGTATTGATTCTTCTGCCATACGGATCTGCCAAAAACCCGATTTGCAGTCAAATTTAGAGAAGAACATATCTCCTATGAGGAGATGTACTCCGTCTTATGACATTAAGGTTTAGGAGTTCCTCAATATGCATTTTAAAGTCAGCAATGTTTTCATTTGTTGCTGCAATTTTCTTGTTTGTTATACGAAAACCAGGGTCTTTGATTTTCAGTGTACAAATAAGTTTGTTTTTCTCCCAATGTTGTTGGGGATTTGATCCAAAAATCTTTTCTTTTTCGAGAAGTCTAATCAGGTCATCCACATCAGGATTACCAGATTCGATTTTCTCTAAATGTTCAGGAAGAACAGAATCATCAAATTCTGCATGCCATTTATTTAAAGGATTTTTGAGAATCCTTATTGTATCATAATTTATATCCATCTCTTAATTTTTTGTAAGTCTTTCGACTTGATATGTAAAAAGTGTCATAAGACTATGTGTTAAACACAATAAATGAGCAGGTACTGAAGAAAACAGATCTACTAGGTACTCACGTATACTTGTATGGTCCTATGTTATGATGTATACAGAAGGTTTTCTAAGGATTAGTAATACTTGTTATCTATAGATTCCTGGTCATTCGGATACTTTGTTTTCCTCTAATATCAACCGCTTTACCATATGTGTATAGAGAAGTCACAGAACATCATGCTATATGGTCGTTAATCATGCTGTATGTCCCGGTGACGCTCCTCGTCTGTGGACGTTTGCATGTCAAGCCATTGGCCCTTTAGTTCAGTTCTTTCTCTAAACTATGGTGGCTTAGGCAGCCCCGGTATCTTTAGATGTGTATAAAAAACAAAGTATGCGACAACCTATCTGAAATAACAAGCATACTATATCGGCTTAAAAATATGGTGAAAGAAAAAAAAAAGGTAAAAAATAGAGAGAAAGAAATGAACTCATGTGAGTTGCAGCTGAGCACATGAAACAGAGGAGAAATGAGATAGTAGCGACAGTGGGGAGGTGGCAACGGTAGGCGAGCTCGTGGCGGTGGGGAGGCGGAAGTTGGGAGGCGAGTTCGCAGAGGGGACAGCAACGGCAGGTGAGTTTGCTAATGGCGTAGCTGCAACTCCACTGGTGGGCCTTTCAACTTGCTCAAGCATGGACACATACGAGGCGATGAATCGAAGCTTGGACCCGGAGAACGCCCACAAGATTATGGGGCTTCTCCTGCTGCAGGAGCACAGCTACCGTTGCCATTGTCAGAACCAATGTTTCCGTGCATGCCCCTCTCCCCTGCTTCATCGAAGATGCCTCCTCCCCCTTACCACCCTCGACGCAGCCACCTTCCTTGACGCCTCCAGTGGAGCTGCCTTTCCCCGAGGACGACCTCCTCCCCGTCCTCCGCTACCTTTCGTCGTCGCTAAATCCTTCGCATGCCATGTCCTGGCACAGCCATCGTACGCGGGGGGACCTCCACCTGGATGTCCTCGAAAACAGATCTCGATAGGCAACACCGCCATGAGCAGTTGGGCAGAACGATGTTTGGGTAGAGGTGGCCAACGGGCCGGGCCGGCCCGCACGGCCCGGCACGACGTGGGCCGGGCACGGCACGGCACGTCAACGTGCCGCGGGCGGACCGTGGCCTGACTCAGGTCGGGCTGGGCCGGGCGCAGGCGTGCCGGGCCCGCGCCTCCTCCCCACTAGAGCTCTTCCAATCGCCCTTCTCCCCTCGCTAGAGCTCCTCAGTCGCGGGTTGCCGTTTGAAGCCCCTCCTCCCCAAACATAGAGGTGGCCATGGGCCGTGCCCGAGCCCGCCTCGGCCCGGTTCCTAGCGGGGTTTCACATCGTGTCGTGCCTGGCACGACACGGCAGGAAAAATGCTGGGCCCGGCATGGCCCGCGGCCCGATTAGGCATGCACGGTTCCGCCGGAGAGTGAGCACGGATCCGGCATGCGGGCCAGCACAGCCCGCGAGTTGACTTCGGCACGCGGGCCGAATACGGCCCAACGGGCCAAATGCCAAATGAGGAATGGGCCGTGTTGGGCCGTATTCGGAACGCAGGCCGTGTTTGGCCCGGCCCGATTGTGAAAATTTACATATTTATCCCCTATTTTTAATTATTAAAAGGGAAAAAATGGTAATTTTATAACATAAAGACAATTATATCCCTAACTTTTAAATTTTTTTCAAACCGTTATAGGGCTATTTGGGTAAAAACGCATGCTCAATTCGAAAATTCCGACCGTTACCGCCCAAAGACCCGTGCCGTGCTCATGCCGGCCCGCGTGCCGTGCTGAGCACGTACCCGTTCCGTGCTAGGCCCGGGGCGTGCCGTCCCAGCCTGACCCGAGTTGGGCCACGGGCAGCCCGCGGCACGTTGACGTGCCGTGCCGTGCCCGGCCCACGTCGTGTTGGGCCGTGCGGGCCGGCCCGGCCCGTTGGCCACCTCTACCCAAACATCGTTCCGCCCAACTGCTCATGGCAGTGTTGCCTATCGAGATCTGTTTTCCGAGGACATCCAGGTGGAGGTCCCCCCGCGTACGATGGCTGTGCCAGGACATGGCATGCGAAGGATTTAGCGACGACGAAAGGTAGCGGATGACGGGGAGGAGGTCGTCCTCGGGGAAAGGACGCTCCACTGGAGGCGTCAAAGAAGGTGGCCGCGTCGAGGGTGGTAAGGGGGAGAAGGAGGCATCTTCGATGAAGCAGGGGAGAGGGGCATGCATGGAAACATTGGTTCTGACAATGGCAACGGTAGTTGTGCTCCTGCAGCAGGAGAAGCCCCATAATCTTGTGGGCGTTCTCCGGGTCCAAGCTTCGATTCATCGCCTTGTATGTGTCCATGCTTGAGCAAGTTGAAAGGCCCACCAGTGGAGTTGGAGCTACGCCATTAGCAAACTCACCTGCCGTTGTTGTCCCCCTCTGCGAACTCGCCTCCCAACTTCCGCCTCCCCACCGCCACGAGCTCGCCTACCGCTGCCACCTCCCCACTGTCGCTACCATCTCATTTCTCCTCTATTTCATATGTTCAGCTGCAACTAACATGGGTTCATTTCTTTCTCGCTATTTTTTACCTTTTTTTTTCTTTCACCATATTTTTCTTCCCCTAAAAAAAATAGGGCCTTCAGCTTGTTTTAATAGAGGGCCGGAGGGAAAAGAAAAAAATTATAGTTTTTCCTTTGTTTTATTGGAAAGATAAAAAAGAGAAATTTGAGAAATTTTTTCTCCCAAATATTTCTGAGAAACAAAATCCTTCTATACCATCTATCGCTCCCGATACCCTCGTCTCTCTCCCTCTTCGCCGACGCCCCCAAGACCTCGCCTCTCTCCCTCGTCGCCGAAGCCCTAGTTCTCCCTTGTTGCCGACGCCCTCCCACATCGCCTCTTCCCTCCGGAATCGCCTTCTGGCGGCACTTCTCCATCCGAACGGTGCTTCTCCCCTCCTACGCCCTCCCAGACCTCGCTTCTCTCCCTCATCACCGACGCCCTCCCAGGCCTCTCCTCTCCCTCCGGAACCACCTTCCGGCGGCAGATCTCCTCTCCCAGCGGTAGCTTCTCCTCTATCTACATGTAACAGCTTCTCCTCCCGATAGTTGATTTCACATGTGTGTTTAGCTGTGTGTTCATCTGTATGTTCATCAAAGACAAAGACAGAAAAATGTTTTCATGATTTTGATTTCACATGCGTGTTCAGCGGTGTATTCACATGTTTATCTATGTTGATTGGAAACTTCTGACAGCAAAGACAAAGAAAAATAAATAGTTAGCATCAGTCGGACTTATGCATTCACGATTGTGTCACCTGCAACGTGAAAACAAATAATATAAAGTAGTGTTGCTGTGTTACAAGAAGTCAATTTTTAGATGTATTCGGTGCATAACTTTGTCAAATGATCATCGCTTATACATGTTCATCCCCCTGCATGAAAAATCTGGTTAGTAATGTAATACACATCTGATAGTTACACAAACCGCAGAATGGATAAAATAGTTACCCAAAAGGACCTGAATGTATGCTGAAACTTTTTGCTCACAGTGCTCATCTTTTTTGCTCATAGTTTCTATCTACTGTGCTTAATAGTTCCCCTATTTTGACATAATATGAGATATGTTTTAGCCTTATAGTTAATCCTCCAATTAGTCTTTTTATCATTTGTATTTATTGATTTATTTACTCATTAAAAATTTAATCATAGGTATTATCATGGTCCTACTAAGTAAGAAAGACATGTTGAAACTTCACTTGAGAAATTTACAAATCAACATACTTGGATAAACCATTAAGAGAGAGTTAGGAATACGGAGATAACATACGAAAAGAAATTTTAAAAAATTTAACTACTTCCGATGAAATTTGTCAAAACATCATAAGAATGAGAGTGAATGCTTTCAAGCATTTATGTGAGCTATTACAAAGCACTACTTGAATTTGAGAAACCAAAAATTATTGTATTCAGGAGAGAGTGACAACGTTTTTGTATTTGGTAACTCATAATGTTAAATATCGAGAAATTTCTTTTTTCTTGAATGCATAGTATTTTTAGACCTTAGTGGTATGTGGATTTTGTTGGTGTTTGATTTATATTAGATTTGGTATGTGGACGTTGTTTGATTTTAGTTGTGTTTGAACTATTTTCTGAAACTTGCTATGTTACATTTTGATTATCTATGTCATGTATTGATTATCTATGTTAAACTTTGCATTGTACGTGGATGTTGCAAAAATGTTGTCGAAATTTTTAATAATTTTATAAGATAATTATTTTTATAATAAATTGTCAATGTATTTGTACCAAATATATTCCTATTTTATAGTCAATTTTTATTTTTTATATTTATTTTTTAAATGATAATAATAATATTTTCTATTTTCTTTCCTTCCAGCGATCCTAGTAAAATAAAAGAGAGAAAAATAAATATTATTTTCCTTCTCATTTTTTTTTCTATCATGTTTTCTTTTTCTTCCTGTTTTCTATCCCTCCACTGAAGACCGTAAAATTGAATTCGATTAAAATTTGATCCTATCAAATTTCAACTCATCCCAGGTAAATGGGTATACGAATTGTGTGTAAACAGGTCGGGTACTTGACCCCAACCAGCCCTAGACTCAGACCTTTCGGCCGACTCCTATCCCGCTCTTCAATAGCCTTATGCCATTTGCCCCTGCGTTGCCTGCCGTCTCTCTGCTTTCGTCATTCTCGTGATCTCATCCAAAGTTCAAACCCTAATTTTGTTGACTACTTGCCGCTGCGCCGCTTGCCTATTCTCCACTCTCGCGCCACTCGAAGCAGCCAAGCGACAATAACGTCTTGTCTCGTCATTTGTGACTACTGTTCTAATCATCTTCAACACGTCATCTACTGTCGAAGTGACTCTGAACCAAAGTCGTCTCCTCCTCCTTGTCTTCAACTTTTATCGACCACAGTCCACTGGGTATGCACATTTTTGTTTTACAGTTTTGGTAACCCATATTTATTTTTTTAAAACAGTTTTACAGTTGAACAAATTATAGAGATGTACATGTACTTACACACACATATATATATATATATAGATATATGTATATATAGAGATGTACATGTACATACATATAAACATAAAGTATAT